>CM023533.1:57451963-57499463 GCA_013350335.1 Chimonanthus salicifolius | reverse complement strand
TTCCCTCGCTGCGGGTGGCCATGCAGTGCTCTATGACGATGGAGCAAAACGCGAAACTTCGGCTCGCTGAACTCGAGGGCCTGGATGAAAAAAGGCTGCAAGCTCAGCAAACGCTCGAAGTATACCAAGCAAGGATGTCTCACGCATTCGACAAAAAGGTGCGCAGGCGTTCTTTCAAAAAGAGAGATCTCGTCTTGGCCTATCGTGATCTCGCGCCGATCCAAAGGAAAGTTTGAGCCAAAATGGGAAGGGCCATATGTCGTAGAAAGGGTCTTTTCCAATGGTGCATACCAGCTCATCACCGCTGACGGACGCAGAATGCCTGCCATCAACGGGCGTTTCCTAAAACGGTACTTCCCTTGAAAAGACATGCACACGTGGGAGGAGTGTAAATTGCGATATAAAGCAGGTCACTTCATCACGACGCAGAAGCCGTCAAACTGTTTGAACTGTCTTACTTGACATCCTTCATGCGTATACGATTTTTGTCCAAGCATAAAGGGACGATTCGTATCTGGGGCAGTTTTGTAACGCCCGTCCCTTTTCACTATGCTTAATTGACCGAAAATCAGAGTCTATTTTTTTTTTTGAAATAAAGAGTGATCAAGGGCGCGGGACGTCACGATGTGAGTTAAGTCCAAGCTTCTAAAGCCCGACCCTTAACTGGCCAACCCTACGTGTGCGTGGAACTAAGTCCACGAGAACGGTTCACACGTAGAAAGTAAGCTCACGGAATATAACTTAATGCGGAAATTATAATAGAGTCTAACCTACCAATTTTAGATAGCAAGGAAGATTACACTACTTAAATTACTAAAATACCTCAAATCATAATGTCTAAAGTAAAGTCCAAACCATAGCAAGAAATATAAATTATTACAGTCCGACAAGCTAAGTTACTCAAATTACATTTCCAAAATAAACTTAAATAAATTAACTAGCCCGCTGCTCCAAGCTCCTATGCTTGGCTCCCGTCACGTCCTTCATTTCCGCCATTTCCTACATCGTCATCTAAGGTGGAAGTAGGGCCTTAGACAACGCGCCCAGTAGGTACTCCGAGTAGGGCTAACACATGGATTAGTGATACAATGCATATAGGGAATAATATAACAAAACCATGAAATCAATGCCATGCCATGGGTGCCTTATGTCATGAGTCCCACCCATCATCCTTACCATTGTACAATGTCCTTTTTCAATCATACATAATGTCCCCCTTGATGGAAAAGCCTCATCAAGGTATAATAACAAATACAAATATCCCCCTTGATGGAAAAAGCCTCATTAAGATAAATCAATACAAATGTCCCCCTTGATGGCAAAGCCTCATCAAGGTATAATAACAAATACAAATATCCCCCTTGATGGAAAAGCCTCATCAAGATAAATCAATACAAGTGTCCCCCTTGATGGCAAAGCCTCATTAAGGTATAATAACAAATACAAATATCCCCCTTGATGGAAAAGCCTCATCAAGATAAATCAATACAAGTGTCCCCCTTGATGGCAAAGCCTCATCAAGGTATAATAACAAATACAAATATTCCCCCTTGATGGAAAAACCTCATCAAGATAAATCAATACAAGTGTCCCCCTTGATGGCAAAGCCTCATCAAGGTATCCTCATGTTTGATTCTCGGTTGTCCCAACGGAGCATGGACTCCGGTTCCATTCTTATCCCTCCCATGCCATGCATGAGATGTAAATGCAATATGCCATATAATATATAAATCATAGCCATAAAAACCCATCTTAAACATATCATATGATTACCAAAATAATTCAAGAAAACATCCATACACATATAATCCATGGCTTACAATAAGGTTGGAATCCTACCGAATACCGATTAACGTTCCTTTACGTTTTCAATCCACAAATCCGGTCACCGATCGCGCACCGTTTGCGATGTCCGATACCTTATTACATATCAATAATCAGCCCATGTTTTTCCATGATTAAATCCCTAATACATGCCTTAGTGGGGTTCGGCCATATACCATGGCCGAACCTCACTATCTATGTTTGTGGGTCCCATCTTAACCCATTAAATATTCCAATTAGTGAGTCTAAAAATCAGCAACCTTAGACTCCATAAATCAGCAATTAAAACTATTACTTAGAGCCCTCAAGTCCACAAACATCCCCCATGGGGTTCGGCCATACACCATGGCCGAACCCATGGTTCCTTATTTTGGCCATATTTACGTTTTATGCCACTACCTCTTCCATGGCTAATCATTCACTTATTCATGTACATTTTTGTCCATAAATGATCCATAACTTGGATCCATGAGTGCCTCATTTAACCATGCCATAAGATCATTAAAAACAGCCCTTTACTTAGCCTAATTTCCATTCATCTAAACACATGCATAATTCCAAATTTTAGCCCATAAAATGACATACAAGTGGGTCATGGGTTCGGCCATACACCATGGTCGAATCCATGATGTCTTTTTCTTATTATTCCATGGACCCATTTACAGCATTTAGCTCCACCATAAGTTCCACCATGAGGGAATTTAAATCATCATTCCTTAATCATCATTAGATACATTTTGGTCCATCAACTTAACCCGAATTCCCATTTATTTTTCATGGTTCCAAAACACCTAATCCATCAAGGTCTCCCCATGGGGTTCGGCCATGCACCATGGCCGAACCCATGGTCCATGGTTTATTACTATTTTCGCCCCTTTAAAACATTATATACTATACTTGAAAATTCATTTAAAACTATCAACCTTCTCCATCATTTTTCCATCTTTTTACCCACATTAAAATTATTAAAAGATCACCATAGGGTTCGGCCATACACCATGGCCGAACCCATGGTTCATGGTTCATCCCCATCTACCATTTTTGAGGCCATTAAAATCATTAATCATCTTCCATGATTTCCTCATTAAAACCCCTTTAAAAAAAATCACTAACATTTAATCATTAGAACTTTAAGATCATAAATCATCCTTCCATGGTTTTAACCCTTAAAACTCCATTATAATTATCTAATCACCTTCCATGGGGTTCGGCCATACTACATGGCCGAACCCTATGGTTTATGATTCCTTCAAAAATCACTTCTCCATGCTTTACTGATCTTAATACTTAATGTCCTTAATAGTCCTTTATTTTCCTTAACCTATCTTTCCCATTTTGTCCATTTCTCATCCTTTCCTTGGATGGATTTTAGATCCATGGCCCATAACATTTTTCGCCACCATTTAATCTAAGAAATGGACTCCATTTTTAAACCTTAAAAACCTAACATCTTGTTTAGAGATACATACAAATCCGACGGCTCCTCCGACTTCCTTTTCTCCCTTTGGATTCCTTAGCCTTTCTCCTTCTTCTTCTCTTTGATGTTCGGCCACTAGGTATGTTTGATCAAATTATATCTCCAATGTTTGGGTTCGGCTAAGGTGAAGGTAGATTGAGAGAGGGAAGGGAGGAGAGGATGAGAAAGAATATCCTAAGTCTTGATCTTGAAGTGGTGGGCCAATGCTTGAGTTTTTTCTTCTCTTCTTCTAAGTCTTTTCTTCCTCTTTGGTCATGTGAGAGTGAGGGACGGTTTTGGAGAGTGAGAGATGGAGAGAGTGAGATGGAAAAGAGATGAAGGAATGAGATCAAAACTCATCTCATTTGGTTGCTTGTGGCTCCACCATCATTCCCTCCACCCACCAAGCATGGGCTTACATGCCTTAGTGGTGGTGGTTGGGACAAAACCACCACCAAGCCAACGGTTTTGATGCCTTGAGATGGGGTGGTTTGGTCTTCCATCTTGACCATTTGACCATCATCATGGAGGGGTATGGGTCATCATGCTTTGGGTGGTGGTGGTTGAGATGAAACCACCACCCTAAGCCCATGGTTTGTTTGTATTTCTTTAAGTGGTATGGGTGGTTTCAATAAGATGAAACCACCCATTGACTTATCCCTTTGACTCCCAATTGACCTAATTTGACTAACCTAATCATTTAATTAATTGGATCATCAACTTAGGTTAATTAATTCTTATTTAATCCCCTTTAATCTCCTTGATTCTTCTCCATTAATCCACCCATGGTTGACCAAGTCAACCATGGTGGCCGACCCCACTAACTCCTAGCCTACCAGCCACCTCACTTGATGAGGTGGAGGTGGGTCCCATTCGGTCATGTCACCTTCGTCTAATTAAGTTTAACTTAGGTGATTTTCACATTAATTAATTCAACTTAATTCACTTGATCCTCCTTAATTCCCTTTGACTTATCCATGGTTGACTAAGTCAACCATGATGGTCGGCCCCACCTATGCCTTGGTCCACACGCCACCTCACTTGGTGAGGTGGAGGTGGGCCCCACTGGGCTATGCCATCTTGATCATTTCATTACTAACTTAGGTGATTTAAACCAATTCAATCCATTCTCACTTATTGGATCACCATTGGGCCCATGGCCCAATTAAATTTATTTCCTACCTATTTACCTTAGAGATTAAATCATCTTGACCCATTGGGTCCCAAATGCGTATTCGACCCAATTGGCCATCCTTGGCCCAATTAATCATCATTGACCCAATTAAGTGAATTCATTCCAATCCATGGTCCATTGGACCATACTTGGACCATTGTCCAAATTTTGATCCATTTAACATCTATTCCATCAAAATTCCCAATTCCCATCATTAAAATAAATAATAGCCAACATATATATTGATTTAAAAATCCGGGCTATTACAAGTTTGCTTGTTTACCTTTCTCCAGAGGATGGATGCTAAGTTCTTCAAGAAAACTTGCATCAGTCCCAATACCCGTTCACATGCTGGCAGACTCGGGGACGAACCTATGTTGTCTGTTGTCACAGAAAATGTTCAGAAGTATTTAGAACAGAAAGGGGATTTCAAGGCAGCTGCAAAAGTGTCCTTGAGGCTCGTCGAGCTTGTGTATTTATTATAAACCTCAAGAGGCCAGCGATACAATGAAGAAAGCTGGCAGAGCAGCACAGATGGGGTTCAGTACATCGACATATTGACTCAGATACTCTCCAACAGGGCAATGTTGGAAGGGTGAAAGAGTTGCTTGCACAAGGTGTTGTACAAAGTCGCCATCATGAAGAACAATGACTGGGTCAGTCTTCAAGAGAGCTTCGACGAGATCGACAAGCAACTCGAGTTGCTCGTTCAAAACAAGAGAGTCTCCAGGCTCCGCCGTCAAAATAAGCATCTGAACCCTCCTTTTGATTAGTCCCACTTGGCACCGCCTGGAGGTGTGCCACACACAAACATATCCTCCTTACCGCACAAGTATAAACTGTTGTATCCACCAAATCCCTCCATTGTAAAATGAAGGCTAACTTCAAGATCGGAGCAACTGCCAAATCAATCTCCTGTGACTTGCACGAGGATAAATTGCAAGGTCAGCACAACAAGAAAATGTCCCAACATGGCATACGAGGAGTTTTGGGTTGTATTGGATGTTGGTAGTAAACGGGAGCAGATTGAGGTGGCGAAGAGCCGACATTGAGGTGCCAATTCTTTTTCCTGTCGATGTGAAACAAAACTCATTCGAATTGTTTTTATACTCGTTAGTTGTCCCTTTATAAAAAGCAAAGAATTCATGGGAAGGTTAGGGAAAGGGGCAGGGGATAGCGTTGGGTTGGGTCAAGGTAACAGGTAAATCGAGACTAAGTTGCAACATTGAAATGGTGAGATACGGAACATGGGGAATTCTGTTTTGGATATTCAAATTCCTTGTTGGTTGGGTAACCACTAGGGAGGACGGTAGCAAAAGGAACCAACATGCTATGAGAATCGGGTCAATTCAAAGTTACTGCATACTCCATGGAATGGAGAACCCAGCATAATTTGTTTTCTCCAGCAGTAGTTTTTCCAGTATTCTTTCAGATGGCCTTGCTACGTTTGCCGACTACAGAGCAGGCCTGACTCCCGTGAGCAGGTACGCTGGATCTTAGTACGGCTTTACTCCTCCGATCCGGCATGATAACAACTCGAACACTCCACTTAGATTCTTTCAAGAGAAGGCACAGAGATCCCGCGTAAGCGTCGTTTGCCCATTACCAATAATAGTTTGTGTCCGCCGGACTTGCTCCGATGCCAATAGGATCATGACCATCACCCACAATTGTATTTGATTGAGTTTAGGTAGCGGAGGCAAGGAACTTATGAACCAGAGCCCGTTGATTGAGATAGGTATCGAGATTCCGCGGGACAGAAGCAGGGATAGCAGGAGTGGGATCGACTTAAGTTGACCCACCGACATCCTCCCCACCACCATGACCAAAGGCCGAGACAAGTGCTTCATTAGTTGTTTCAGTTCAAGATGTAGATTCAGAAGTTAGAGTGAAAGAATCTGTGGATTCACCATCGAGGGGAGCACGGGCGAGAAGCAAGGATTTTGTAACCCCGTGACAGTTGGTGTCAGAGAGCAGGTCAATCAGAAGCATCATCTCGACGTCGAAGGTCATTACAACTGACCCGAATGAGAGGAGGCCCGAATCTTCCAAGTCGAAGAGCGAGAGGTCCATAGCGCCAAGGAAGGACAGGTCCATGGACCTCGACTCGTTGGAGGACCGAGAAGGCAAGTTGGAACTTGCCATGGTTGATGGAGAAGCTAGGTTGGAGGCTTATTAGGGCAACAAAATTCATGTGTTGAAGCCGTCGAAGAGCTCGAGGGCGACATGAAGAGTGTTGTGGAGGTACTCAAAGACCAAATCGCCAGGATCACGTCAACCATGAATAAAGAGATTGAGGAGTTGAATGTAACGCCCCTCCCTTTTTCACTCGCTTTCCCTTTCCGAAAACCAGAGTCTATTTTTTTCTTTTTTTTTTTATAACAAAGAGTGATAGAGAGTGGGACATCACGACGCAAGCTAAGTCCGAACTTCTAAAGTCCGACCCTTAACTGGCCAACCCTATGTGCGCATGGACTGCGTCCATGAAAACGGTTCACACATAACAATATAAAGATGCGGAATTAAAACCATAACATGCGGAATTAAAATCATAATTGAGGAATTATAATAGAACCCAGTTCTATTCTATTTCAGAAAGCAAAGTACATCAAGTCCTTATCCATAATTAAAATATTGTAATTATCCATATAAATATCCAACCATCTAAGTTATTACATGTCCGAAGTCTAGATACTCAAAATACAAGCCCATGAGTATCTTAAACAAAATATAAAATATAATCCTCCAAGCTCCTATGCCTGGCCCGTTTCGCATTCATCCTTCCCCTGGTTTCCTGTATCATCCACTAGGCTAGAAGTAGGGTACTAAAACAACGCGCCCAGTAGGTATTCCAATTAGGGCCAACACATGGTTAGTACAAAAACATGCATACAACATAATAATAAATCCATATGAAAACAATGCCATGACATGTGTAGTATGCAATGAGTTCCACCCATCATAAACACATGTATCCTCTTGATGGAATTCTCATCATCAAGGTACCCCCACATAGGTCTTTCAGACGCCCCGACGGAATGTGGCCCCTCCGGTTTCTTCTTGATGGGATTCTCACCATCAAGGTATCCCACATAGGTTTTTCGGACGTCCCGACGGAGTGTGGTCCCTCCGGTTACGTATCTTTCACCCCATGCTATGCATAAGATGCCAATGAAACACATGTTATTTTACAACATAAACATAGCATTTAAAATCACATTTTGAAACAATTCCAATACATGCTATTTTATCATATAAACATAGCATTTAAAACTCACATTTTGAAACCTATCCTTTGCAATATATATATTCATCAAAATAAGATAAAACATTGTACATTCAACCCATGTTTCAAAGAGGTGGAATCCTACCAAAGACTGCTAACGTGTCCTTGCGTCTTTTGTCTGGTAATCGCTCACGATTGTACACACCTTGTGAGGTCCCGTTACCTTATAATATAAAAATCAATCAAAACCAAGTCCCACTTGATTTACTATCTTTTAAGTCCATAAACCAATCCCCAACGGGTTCGGCCATACAGCATGGCCGAACCCATGGTCTTTCAGTTTGGACCATATTTACAATAATGCCATTCTTACTATTTTTATGCATTAATCTGATGATAAACTAATTAATCATCTAAGATACATCAAACATTAAGTTCAGCAAACATTCCCCATGGGGTTCGGCCATACACCATGGCCGAACCCATGGTCCCTTATTTTCACTTAATTACCAAAATGCCATTACCTCTATCATTGTCTCTCCATTAATCCAATCACTAACTTAAGTTCATAAAATCCATTCAACTTGATTCATGGGGTTCGGCCACACAACATGGCTGAACCCTATGATATCTTACTTCATTTAAATTACAATATTGCCATTCATGGCTAACCTTCCATCTTAACATGTGTTTACAACTTTGCCATTACCTTAGGTTTATGTCTAAAACTAATCCATAACATTGGTTCATGATTCATAAAATAAAACCCTAATCCTTCCCTTCATCCCTTGGTTTGGTGAACCATTTTAAATTACACAAAGACCCAAAATGTCTCATTAACCAATTCATGGGGTTCGGCCATGGATGATCTTTCACTTTTAGGCGATATTTACAAAATTGCCATTCATACCACTTTATTCATTTAATATTTATAAACCTTAAGTCCATAACTGATCCATAATATTGCTCCATAAAAATCCATATGACCCATTAAATTGGCTCATGGGGCTCGGCCAAACACCATGGCCGAGCCCTATGATGTCTTACTTTCCAATTTTAGCAATTCCCATTCTTGGATCCATACTTCAAGGTTCCTTCCATAATTAGAAACTTACTAATTTAATAACCACCTTCCATGGTCTCCATTTAATCAATCACCAAAAAAAGTCCATCTATATTTTTCCATGGGGTTCGGCCACACACCATGGCCCAACCAGCCCCATGCTTCCAAATCCTCTCTTTAAAAATTATTAATAACTTTCCATGTATCTAAAAACCATCAACCATACATCCATTTAAAATTATCATAATCGTTCACTAATTCTCTTTCATGGAAATCATTATTTCCATTAAACTAAATGATAACTCCTTTTAAGATATAACCAATGCTTCTCCATTTAAACCCTTTAAAACATATATAATTTTCCATGGTTTTTATCATTCAATAAACCCATAAATTAAACCATGTCTCTCCATTAATTTACCATAATGATTCCCTATTTTTCTTCCATGGGTTCGGCCATACACCATGGCCGAACCCTATGGATCCTTATCTTAAACAAAAATATCAAATATTAACCGGTTCCGCGACTCCTTCGGTTTTCCTTCGCTTGTTCTTACTCTTCTAATTTTCTTCTTCTTTGCACACTGATTCTCAGAGAGAATGCTTTCCACGCTGGTGTTTTGTATTGCTATTTACACAACAAGAAAGCCAAGACCTGCCCGTCAGATCTGGAACAGCCCTTGCTGTTTGCCACTTCACTCAGCAGACACTTAGATCTGCAATGCCTATTAAGTATCTCCTCTGCATTGTGTTATTCTCTCCACCGAGAAACTACTCTCTGTCTTGGTAGAGCTAGTCAATCTGTTGCTTTCCTCTGTCTTTACCAATATACCTCTCTGCTACACAGCACTGGTAGCACTCCTCTAAGACAAACCCTCCAACAACGTCTCTGCTGTATGTGATGAACCTGTTTGAAACGAAATTGTTTCATCGTGGTTGCTTATCTGTATATCAGCCACCCCTTGTGTATGCCAAACTGTGTAGAAAACCCCAATTGGCATTTCTGTATGCCGATCAGGATCCAATGATCTAATCATTCTATATACAGACGTTGTATGTCTTGCACAAAGAGTTCCTCCACCACCTGCTGCAATGAACCCACCATGTGTTTTACTGCCAATGAAATCCAACGACTCCACAACACGTACATGCATGCATCAAAACATGCAAGCATATGTTCCTCTCCAGCACATCTAAGAACAATATATGTTGTATGGCAGCCCCTTTACTGTATGGATCTGCTTCAGTCGAGACTGAACTGCATCCTCTGTATACAGATCCTCCTCTCAATGCTAGTGTCCGACCTTGTACACGATGTCTATCTGGGATAGATGTTCCACGCCTTCAGTTCGTGTGTCTCTGTCTCTCCACCTACTTCTTAAGTGTTGTTGTATGATCTCTCTTAGAACAGAGAGCCACCTCTACATGCCACGTCCCACACTGTATGAAACATATCTGATTTGTTTTTGTTTTGGCCTGCTTCTCACACAACCAGCCTTATCCCTGGGTTCGTGTGTCTCTACCTTCACACAGCACTGCCCGTAAACTGCCCAAGTTACACTTCTCCACTTGTGTTTGTCACCCACAACAGATTAGATTGGGGACAGATCTTGATGAATCTTAGCGCACATAGATCAGTCGATGTATCTGACCTATTTGTTCTTGTATGCTCCTTTGAGATGCTTCTCTTCTCACGCTGGTAGCACCTTGAGATGCAGTGGGCTCCACAGCCAATCAGTAAACACCTCTGCAGCTCCTCTTTCTGCCGTGTCTACCACCTTTAATATATAGTGGAAATCTTGCAATAAAACCAGCTATACTGCTGGATTCTAGAAGAGAAAATATAGGCCAGATGATGTATCGTTGATCTTGCACCTTACCAAGAAACCCACTATAGCAAGATTCTCTTGCTTTACATATCATCTAGCCAATAATAAACCATGCACACAATGCATTTAAACGTCCTTTGCTATCCAATTTTATCTCTTCTCTTCCAAAAATAAGCCTTTCCACTTCTTGTAGATTTATGAATGTCGTGCGCCCCTTATATCTTGCTGCCCCTCTTCTATAATACTTCCTATCGGTCCAATATGAGAAGGTGCCATGCGCCCCTCTTGCCTTTCTTTTATTAAACCTCCCCTTGGTCCCAACTTAGAAGGTACCAAGACCCTTTAAATTAGCCATTGTCGTTTTTATCCAAGGGGAAAGGACACCATTGGGCGCATCACATAGATACGAAAATCCCACACATGGCTAAGGCATCTTCTATATTTAGCAATTCCCTAATATCACTCTTAACCAAGGGAAAAGACCCCTTTTTAAAATATTCTAGCACATCATGCGCATATCCCATACATGTGCAAATCTTTCATACACGGCCAATGTAATCTTTCAATTTAATCTTAGACATCTTCTATATTTTGATTTAAGCAATCGGATGTCATTGTCTAATTCAATTCATCTTGGCGAGTAACCCATTTTAATTTTTTATTGAAACCATTTACCAAAACCGTTGGGTCTTAATTGGGCAATGACCCAATACTTTACCCATCTAAGGTCCATATTTAATAATTCACAAATTAAATGGGTAATTTTCATATATATAAATAACTTGAAAATCCGGGGTGTTACATTGAAGGCCTAGATTGTGGTCTTGGAGAAGGCCGTGGCCAACAGCGGGCCAACTCTAAAGGAGATCACCAAGGTCAGGATCCACGAACCAAAGTGCTTTAATGGCGCAAAGGATGCCAAGGAGTTGGAGAACTTCTTGTGGCAGATGGAGCAAGGCATCAAAGCTTTAAGACGAGCAAGCTAAAGTACATACGACCATCATCTCACCGACGACACAATGCTCTGGTGGTGTAGAAGGCATGGCAACATCGAGAAGGGCCTCTGTACCATCCAGACTTGGGAGGATCTCAAGAAGGAGTTGAAGCTACAATTCCTTCCTGAGAATGTGGAGTACTTGGTAAGGAAGAGCCTTAAAAGGCTCTGACACTTGGGATCGATCAGGGACTACGTGAAGCAGTTTACAACCTTGTTGTTGGACATCACCGACATCACAGAGAAAGACAAGCTCTTCTACTTCATGGACGGTCTCCAGCCGTGGGCGGAACAAGAGCTCCAACGGCGAGGAGTGCAAGACTTGGCATCGGCCCTAGCGGCGGCCGAGCGGCTTGTAGACTACAACAACAAGGCCGAAGCTCCTTCCAAGTCCAAACAGGCCAAGCACCCCAATAAGGGAAAAGGTGGGGGAGAGAAGAAGCCTAGCCACAAAGACTCATCCAGGAAGCCATACGATGGCAAGAGCTAAAAGGGCTATGAGAAGAGCTTTGGTTGCTTCATTTGTGATGGTGATCACCGGGCAAGAGAGTGCCCACAGAGAAAGGCCCTGAACTCGGTCCAAGCCAACGAGGAAGGTGAGGAGCCAAGGATGGGAGCGCTAAGGCTGCTCAACGTGATCAAGGAGCAAGTAGGGGTTGTGAAGCCCCTTAGAAGGGAGTTGGTGTATGTAGACATCCATAGCAATGGGAAGCCCACGAGAACCATGGTGGACACTGGTGCTACCCACAACTTCATCTCGGGAGAGGAGGCTAATCGCTAGGGCCAGAGGCACTAGCGAATCCACGTAGTTGTAGTTTTATTTAAAAACATAAATAACATTCTCTGCTCACGAGACGACTAGCTCTACTCAAGGACTAGACTGACTCGCCTACTCCCTACGCCCTACAACCCGAAAGACAGAACAAAGAGTTCTCTCTTGGGTTTATGGCTATATCCTCTTTTCATAAGTTCGGTAGCCAAAGGTACAAGAAAGAGGGAATTTATCAAAGCGTGCCCCTGAGTATCGACACCCATGACATTCGAATTACTTGACTGACTAAACTGAGCTTAACGAGCTAAGTAGAAGAGTTTCTTGATTAATCCACACTTTCCATGACCTACTTTCCTTACTGAACTTGCAGTAGGTTTTTTAAATCCACTTGTTCTCCGACTTGAGCCGCAAGATGATGGGAGCAGAATTTCGATATTCTCCTGTCGAAAATGAGTGTTTGGAGCTGATGTTCGCAGTTAAAAAAATACGACATTTTCTACTGGCCAACACCATCAGTCTAATTTCCAGGGTCAATCCACTAAAGATCCTGGTGACAAAAGCCGGTGCCCTAAATGCAAGGCTCTCATAGTGGTCAATCTTGCTATCGCAGTTCGACATCGTCTATGTGCCTCAAAAAGCTGTCAAAGGGCAAGCATTGGCGGACTTCCTTGCCGTACATCCCCTGCTGCCAGATTCAGAACTAAGGGACGAACTTCCCGATGAACTAGTATATCATGCTTCGGCATTCCATGAGGCGCCACCAAAGCCTTGGGAGATGTACTTCGACGGTGCCTCCGGCTATAATCACAAGTACGAGAACACATTGGGGGGATGGCATCGTGTTCATCACGCCCGAAGGCTACATGATACCACATTCTTTTGTCTTGACCGAACCATGTTCAAAGTGGCGGAGTATCAGGCATTGATCATTGGCATGGAAATAGAACGTGAAATGGGGATCTCTCATCTCGAAGTCTGGGGAGATTCCACACAACTTGTAAATCAGATGAACGATCTATACGAAGTCAAGAAGCCTGACCTACTACCCCACCATGCAGCGGCGCGATGCCTCGCACTAAATTTCCCTTACTTCAACATTGAGCATGTACCCCGAGGGCAAAATGCTCACTCTGATGCCCTAGCTGGGCTGGCAGCGGTAATCTCCCTCCCAAAACGGGAAACCCTAAATGTGATGGTCTGTGAAAGAAATATCCTGCCACCTCTCAATACGCATCAAGCAATAGCCGAATGACATCAAGTCTAGACCAACAGGTTTTCAGTGAACGAAGTTGGGATCGATGATTGGCGCAACAATTCATCGATGACATCCAGTTCGGCATCCTACCAGACAACCCAAGAGAAAAGGTCAGCATCCGAAGATTGGCACCTCGATTCCACTACGACGTCCAAACGAAGGTGCTATACAAAAAATTGTACGATGGCATCCTCCTACGGTGCCTTTCGTATCAAGAAGCAGATGAGGTCCTAAAGGAGATGCATGATGGCGTTTGTGGTGCACACCAACCGGGGCCGAAGTGCAAGATCGAATAAGTAGAATGGGCTACTACTGGCCCACAATGGTGAAGGATGCGATGGAATACGAGCGATGCTACGAAGCATGCCAATTCCACACAAATTTTATCCATCAAGCCCATGAATTGCTTCATGCCAATTCCCTGAAGCTTGGGGAATGGACATTATCGGACCGATAAATCCGCCCTCATCAAATGGACACCGGTTCATCCTGACTGTGACAGACTACTTCTCCAAATGGGCCGAAGCCATTGCCCTGGTAAAAGTAAAAACTACAGCAGTTATTAAATTTCTAAAGACAAACGTATCTGTAGATTCGGAGTCCCCAAGAGGTTCATCCACGACAACGGACCTCAGTTCAGGGATCATTGATTCCACAAATGAGAAATACAAGATCGATAACTTCTCATCTACGGCCTACAACGCCCCTGCAAACGGTCTGGCCGAAGCCTTTAACAAGACCCATCTGCAAAACACTAAAGAACATAGTATCAAGAAACAAATCTAATTACTTAGAGCCTCCCTGAAGCACTCTGGGCATACCGTACAACTGTACGGGGGGCAGCGCAAGCAACACCATTCTCCCCGGTCTACGGCTGTGAAGTTGTACTCCCACTGGACATTCAAGTCCCGTCACTTCGTGTCGCCTTGTAATGCGAGATGGCACAAGAAAAGAACAGCCAAGCTAGTACTCCAGGAGCTCGAAGCCTTAGATGAAAGAAAGCTCGAAGCCCAACATAAGACCAAACTCGGATGTCGGTCGCTTTCAACAGAAAAGTCAAGCAACGGGTTTTCAGAAAAGGAGACTTAGTTCGTACAGTAAAAAGACCCATGATCGTCACAGACAAATCAAGGGGCAAATTCGACGAAAAGTGGGAATGGTCATTCATCATCGACACAGTCTACTCCAACGACGCTTACGACCTCCTAAACCAAGACGGAGACCCGTGCCTGATGCCCGTAAATGGCAAGTTTCTCAAAAGTTATTATCCATAGAAAGGAAAAGAAAGAATAAACGAAAAAAAGCCTTTTTTTTTTCCTTCTAGCTCAAACAAAATGCTCTCTTAATCAGGGCTAACCTGCTTAGAGCCCAAATCGAACCGCTCTTTGCATTGGGGCTGACCCACTTAGAGCTAAAATCTATCAGTCAAACCAAAACCTCCAATCCATCCTATGAATCACGGTTAACCTGCTTAGAGCCTATCCTATGAATCGGGGCTAACCTACTTGGAATTGTGTTCTATGAATCGGGGCAAACCTGCTTAGGGCCTTAAGAATGTCGTTCTATGAATCGGGGCCAACCTGCTTAGAAACCCTCAAAATGGGAAGACAACCGCTTTTTCCATAAAAGAAAATCCATTCATTGAAAGATGACATAAAGTGGAGAAAGTGGAAGAAGACCTTGAAAAAGCAGAATATGAGAATATGAGGCGATAAACTATTCATACTCAGAGATATAGCGAGGGGAGATTCTCAGAATTGGTAAACGCGAGAGAGCTGCTGCTTTAAAAGTTAAACAACCTCAGCCCCTCCAAGGCGTGACGCTTGGAAGACTCTTGTTCCTCCGGCGATGCCAAAGCCGCAGCAAGGCAAAGGTTGACTTCAGCTGCTTCCTCCTGTGCAACCCCAAGGTGTTGGGTCACTTTTTCGGACTCTTTAGTTAGGGAAGCTTTTGTTGCTTCAAGAGAATAGAGGTGTTTTTTAAGAGAATCCCCCTGAGACCGCAGTTGGGCAAGTCAATCCTCCATCGCAGCAATCCTAAACTCTGCCTCCATTAGCTGCTACCTCTCAACCTCAAGATCAGCAGACGACTCCTTCTTTTGGTCTACCAGAGAAGTAGACCTTGCAAGCAATTCGTCCACGCGCTTCTAGGTCGAAAGGGCGGCGAAACTCTTCCCTGACAAAATCACTGGCATCTTTCGCCATCGCCGTATGTAGATTCATGGATGCCTGAAAAAAGGTAGTCAATGCCTCAGACACCTCAACAACGTCTGCCCCTGCATTCCTGGCTACCTCCACCATCTTGAAAATCCAATTGGCATGGAGCCACAGCTCAGATACATCCACCGTTTTCAATTTCAAGACGGCGAAGTGAAGCGTGGAGAGGGTCGACTCCCTCATGAGGTCCAAACCTGTCGAAAGAGTCGCTTGACGTACTTCTGGCGGCATGGAGCCGAAGACAACTTCGAAACAGCCAACTGGGAGTTTGTGGAAGACCCATTCCCAGGTGACTGTCCAGAAATCCTCTCCCAATGGGAGCAAGGGTAGCCTCCGAACAGGATACCGAGTCCCTCTGAGTATCGGAAGCCGGAACCGTGGACTCTAAAACCGAGGTAGGTTTTGGGCTCCGTAGAAGAAGAAATATCAATGGGCTCGACGGGAGGAGCACTTGAAGGAGACGGGTCCTCTTTCGCCTACTCGACATCAAGAGCATTCGCAGGTGTAACACCCCAGATTTTCATCACTTATATATATATTGGATTGATCTATTTAAATTGTGAATGAATGGAATTTGAGAATTAAATAGTTGAAATGGACCTTAGATGGGTGAGGAATTGGGTCAATTACCCAATTAAGACCCAATGGATCATGGGTAGGTTTGATTTTGAGTAATTGGGTAAATGTAAGGAAATGGGTCGATTACCCAATTGAGACCCAATGGGTCATGGGTAAGTCTGATTTTAAAGTAAATGGGTAAAGTTAAATTAATTGGGTCAGTTACCCAATTAAGATCCAAATACATTAAATCCACCTCATCAAGTGAAGGTGGCAAGTGGATGAGGTGGCGTTGCCATGTGGCATGCATAGAAGCCAATTAAGCAAGGGGCCACATCATCAAATGATATGGCGAAGATGGGACCCACGTGTCATGACCATACATGGTCGGCTAAGTCATGGTTGACTTGGTCAACTATGAATGAGTTCAATTGAGTTAAATAATGCTTAAGTTGAATATGAACTAAGATGGGAAGTTGAGGAGACTTTCATCTCAAAGTGAGTCAAGTGGGAGATGGAGAGTTTCCATCTCATGGAGATAAAACCCAAGGTGAACTCGATGTAAAACCAAAGGTCTCCTTGGTTAAGCCAAGGGACTCCTTGGTTTGGACAAATCATAATGGAGGTGGTTGAAAGGTCTCAGGGTGGTATACAAAGGGACACAACCAAGGGGCTGCTCACACCCCTTGGCCGATTCTCACACCTTGAAACAAGGAATTTTCCTCTCCTCTTATTCTCTATCTCTCTTCAACCTACATTTCGATACTTAGAGAATTTGCTGAAGAACAAAGAAAGGAAAGAATGAGTAAGGAAGGATTACAGACCAAAAGAAAAGAAGGAGATGGGAAAATGTATGTTTTAAGTTTAAGAACAATGTAGGATTCCTATGTTATTGAGACACTGTGGATTATATATATGTACTGGTTTTATTTCCATATATGATGATTTACTTTGGTTAAACAAATGGTTATGTTTTGTGAACTGAATTTCAATGATATTATGTAATTGGATATAATATGGCATTCTTGCACTCATTATCTCATGCATGGCATGGGAGGTGACACAAATGATGAGTCCACACTCCATTCGGTGATTCCGATTAACATAGGTGGGGAGGTATAACAGTGACCTGGTGGTACATCACAAAACACTGTGGAAGTAATTGACCAAGGGAACACCTTGATATGGTGATTTAACAAGGAGACTATCTATATATGATGTGGTTGGATAGGGAATTGGGTGAGGGATCATTTGGCATTGACGCCCATGGCATGATGCATAAGTAAGCATGATTATGTTTTGGAAATCATGCATCGTATTTTATTACTTATGAAATGGTTTACAAACATGATATGATGTTTTCTATAGTGATTTTATATTGATCCTATGTGTACATAACCCTATTTGGAATTCCTACTGGGTGCGTTGACTAACGCCCTACTTCTACCCTTTAGATGATAGAACAGGGAATGAAAAAGACTTTGGACATGAAGAGAGTCAAGCATAGGAGCTTGGACAGATTTATGTTTATTTTAGTTAGCTTGATTTTGGAATGATGTATTGAGATAACTGATATTTTAGGATTGTAATAACTTAGATTTATTTTGCTATGGTTTGATGATATTTTGGATATTTAAGTTTCAATTAATTAAATGGTGATTGGCTTCCTTGCTCATTAATGTCATTGATATGGATAGTATTTTATTCATATAATAATTCCACATTTAATTGTAAAGCGTGTGAACTGTTTTAGTGGATTTAGTCCACGCACACGTGAAGGTGGCCAGTTAAGGGTCGAGTTTTGGAAACTAGGACTTAGCTCGCGTCATGACGGTTTCCCGTTCTCTCTCACTCTCTGTTTATAAAAAAAAAGAATATATATATATATATATATATATATACTCTGATTTTCGACGAGTGAAAAAGGGTGGGAAGTTACAGTTGGTATCAGAGCGAAATCAGAAGTGTTCAATTTCGCAAAGTACTATTGATACGGTATCATGTCTCACTGACAATATAAGAATCCCAACTGACTGACTCTTCGGAGTCTATGGCACGAGGGCCGGATTAATTTACTTTGTTGAGAATCAGACTGTAAGCATTCAATCTGAGAACAACACTTGAGGAGAAAATAACAGCAAGGGAAGAACAATCACTATAAATTGTGAATTTATCAAACATAGCGAAATAGGATGTATCTCATTCCGAACAAGAAATATCATGATTTTCCCCAAAATGAGAGACATTATGTGATACATAGGAAAATTCCCCGAAACAAGAAAAACAAGATGATGATTAGGCAATTTCCCCAACTATGTAAACATAAAATTTGATGAGAAAACTAATTCAAGCAATGTTTCAATGACTTAGGAAAATGCCTCCAAGAAGAACAAATACCCGACAAAACCCCCATAAGGAGGAAGAGGTACAGAACCCACACCAAGAAGAGGGATAGAACAATGTGAAGATTCCTGAAGTAACTCCTGAGTTGCAAAGCCTAGTACAGGCAGTAGTCACTTCCGTTCTACAACAACATTAGAACGGCAATGGAGGCGCAACCTCCAATGAATCACAGGATCGAAACATGGTTAGAGTTTCCAACAGTAGTTACCCCCTTATTTCAAAGGGAAAGAGGGACCCGCAGGAGCGGAGAGCTGGATTGAGAATATTACCAAGATTTTGAATCTGCTCAAAATCACTGGTGATGAGGACAGGATACTGCTGGCTACTTCACAATTGGTGGATGATGCTGGCAAATGGTGGAGAGGTATAGAACGTCAGCAAGCACAGATTCCAGCGGGAGAAAGGACTGAGATGACATGGGACTAATTAGCTAGAACGTTTCTGAATCATTATTTTCCAGAGGAAGAGAAGGAGAGGCAGACACAAGCGTTCATATCTCTGGTCTAGGGTATCATGACTGTTGCAGACTATTATCAAGAGTTTCTCTGTCTATCATGTTATGCTTTGTACAAGGTAGACATAGAATACAAGAAGGCCTGGAAGTTTGAACGGGGCCTGCGACCTAACCTAAGAGCCAAAGTCACAATCTTCAAGTCAACTACTTTGGCAGAAGTGGTTAGTCGAGCAGGCATAGCTGAACAAGAGTTGGCAGAGATAGTCAGGTTTGTGGATAACCGACGAAGTCAGAGCGCAGGAAATACTTTCTGCCCGAACAAGAGATTCAGACCCAACTTTGGGAGACCCTCACCTTCTACTGGGTCCACTGGAGGTTTCCGTCCCAATCAGCCCTCCACATCAGGACCAGTCTCTCAGGTTCCTGGAGGTGTTAGCACTTGTTTCCAATGTATCTAGCAGAGCCATTTCAAGAAGGAGTGTCCAAAAACAATAGACCACCTTACTCCAGGGGTTTCTTCCGTCGTCCAGCTCGACCAGCTCAGTCTCAACCATCCAGAGCATATAACCAGACAGGACAGACACCTATTCCAACAGGATCTGGACGACTATATACTTTGCTTCCCCCTCCGGAGATTGTGGATCATTCGGTGATTCAAGGTATGGCAGTAGTTGGTAGTTCATATGCCTTTGCATTATTTGATTCAGGAGCATCACACTCCTTTATATCTGCTACCTTCATATCTGCTACTGGTACTCTAGTACAACAACTGTCCATTGCACTAATTATTGTATCCCCTATTGGAGACACATCACTGGTCTGATCTGCACTTCCGTAGACACTTAACTTGCTGGGTTCCGCTTTAAATTCAACTATCTGGTACTCGAGATGACAGAATACGACATCATATTTGGCATGGATTGGTTGGCTAACTTCTAGGCCAGCATTGACTGTCATCTCTGTAGAGTGATATTTGGTCACCCGAGGGAAAACAACACGTGATACATGCCGACAAGCAGAGCATTCCTATGACCAGGAGATTGCATGAAGAAATGAACCATCTAGTATTGAACAACATCAGACTAGACAAGGCGCCAATGGCTGAACTACCCGCGGTAGTGAAAGACTACGCAGAGGTATTTCCTACAGAACTCCCTAGTTTACCTCCAAAAAGGAAGATTGATTTCGAGATCAAGCTATATCCTGGCACTGCTCCTGTATCATTGCCGCATTATCGGATGGCCTCAGCAGAAATGTTTGAGTTGAAGAAACAAATTGATGAATTGCTCAGACTAGGATGCATCCAGAACAGCACATCATCCTGGGGAACACCGGTATTACTTGGCAAGAAGAATGATAGTACTCTTCGGATGTGTGTGGATTATAGGAAATTGAATCAGCTGACAATCAGAAACAAGTACCCTCTACCTAAAATTGATGATCTATTCGATCAACTCAGAGGTTTCAGTTATTTCTCCAAGATTGATTTGATGTCAGGCTACCATCAAATCCGAGTAAGGGATGAAGACATAGAGAAGAAGGCTTTCAAAACTCGGTATGGACTGTATGAGTATGTGGTTATGCAGTTTGGACTCACCAATGCACCAGCCGTGTTCATGGATCTGATGAACAGGATATTCCGACCTTATCTGGATCAGTTCGTGATTCTTTTCATTGACGATATCCAGATTTACTCCACCAGTCGGGAGGAGCATGCTGAGCATCTGAGGATACTTCTGGACACTCTGGAGAAGAATCAATTGTATGCCAAAGCAAGCAAGTGCGAATTCTGGCTCTCTAAGGTCAACTTCCTAGGACATGTCATATCAACAGAAGGAATAGTCGTGGACCCGGTTAAAGTGGCAACAGTTAGAGACTGGAAAGCTCCAAGAATGTGACCGAAATTCGCAGCTTTCTGGGATTGGCTGGCTACTATCGGAAGTTTATTATGGACTTCTCCAAAATTGCAGCTCCACTCACCCGACTCACTCAGAAAGGAGTCAAGTTTGAATGGTCGGATGTATGCAATCGAAGATTTGAGGATCTGAAACAGAAGCTTACGACTGCTCCTATTCTAATTTTGCAGGAAAGCGGTAAGGGATATGAAGTATCCTGTGATGCTTCATGAGAAGGATTTGGGGGTGCTTTCTCACTTAAAGTCATCATATAGTGGCATACGGTTCAAGGCAACTGAAAATCCATGAACGCCATTATCCCACCCATGATCTGGAGTTAGCTACAGTGATCTTCGCTCTCAAAAGTTAGAGACACTACCTATATGGTGATAAATTTGAGGTATTTTCAGACCACAAGAACTTAGTATTTATTCGATCAGAAGGAACTCAATATGAGGCAACGCAGATGGATGGAATATTTGCAGGATTATGAGTTTGCACTACGATATCATCCTGGCAAGGAAAAACAAAGTGGCAATTCCTCAATTGCATGTCAAATGCAACAGTGGCCAGTTTGATTATGAAGGAATCGGAAATGTTGACAACCATCCGGGAATTCAATTTGTACATCAAGGACCGCGGGAGCATGTATAATCTAATGGTACGGTCTAATATGGTTACCAAGATTGAGCAGGAACAACGGGCAGACCCTGAAGTGGAGGAAATATGGGCCAAGATGTCTACTGGTGAAGTCCTACCAGAATAAGAATTACAACCTGGACAAGGTCTCTTATTTCGAGGCATGACATATATGCCTCAAAGCTGCAGAAGTGAGTTGTTGATCGAAGCTCATCAAACAAAACTCTCTATTCATCCGGGTAGCACCAAAATGTACCATGATTTGAAAATACATTATTGGTGGCATGGACTTAAAAGAGATGTAGCTGATTTTGTTTCTCATTGCCTTACTTGTCAACAAGTCAAGACAAAATATCAGAAACCACCAGGATTGCTCAAACGCTTTCCAGTGCCAGATTGGAAATGGGAACATATTTCCATGGATTTTGTGACAAGGTTGCCAAGGTCATCAAAGGGTAACGATGCAATATGGGTTGTGGTAGACCATTTGACCAAGTCTGCACATTTTCTCCCAATTAAGATGACAGACTCGTCCGAGACTTGGGACGACGATATATCAAGGATATCATCAGACTACATGGTATCCCCAAGTCTATTGTGTCCGACAGAGGTGGCTGATTCACCGGCAGGGTGTGGCAGAGCATACAGTCGGCTATGGGGACCAACTTGTTGATCAACGCAGCTTTCCATCCATAAATCGACCGCCAGTCAGAAATGACAATACAAATTTTGGAAGACATGCTGAGAGCTTGCATGTTAGATTTCAAGGGTGGTTGGGAAGATCATTTACCACTATTTGAGTTTTCATACAATAACAGTTACCAATCAAGCCTCAAGATGGGTCCATTTGAGGAATTGTATGGTAGACCCTGTAGATCTCCAGTGTGCTGGACAGAGGCCGGTGAGCCTACACTTATTGGACCTGATCTAGTTGTAGAGACCACAGAACAGATTAAGATGATACAACAACACCTACTCACTGCACAGAGTCGTCAGAAGAGCTATGCTGACACAAGGAGAAGATTTCTTGAGTTTGAAGTGAGAGATCTAGTATTCTTGAAGGTCTCGCCACGAAAGGGACACATGCTTTTTAGAAAGAAAGGGAAGTTGTCACCCAGATTTGTGGGACCCTTTCCAATCCATGAGAGGGTGGGGGAAGTAGCCTATCGTCTAATACTCCCTCCACAGTTGTCAGCACTGCACGATGTGTTTCATGTTTCTATGTTGAGGAAGTACAATCCTAACCCCTCACATGTGCTGAATGTACAAGACATAGAAGTACAAAACGACGTAACCTACATCGAAAGGCCTATCAGAGTGATTGAGACGGAACAAAGGGTGTTACGGAACCGAGCAATTCAATTTGTCAAGGTGGTATGGGACCGGCATGGTAATGAGGAAAGCACCTGGGAACTTGAATCAGAAATGAGAGCAGCTCATCCTGAGCTATTTGTATAAGATGTTTGAAACCCTACTTCGCTCGATTTTCGGGACGAAATTTTCAAAAGAGGATAATATTGTAATACCTCGGATTTTCATCACTTATAAATATATTGGATTGATCTATTTAAATTGTGAATGAATAGAATTTGATATTTAAATAGTTGAAATGGACCTTAGATGGGTAAGGAATTGGGTCAATTACCCAATGGATCATGGGCAGGTTTGATTTTAAGTAATTGGGTAAATGCAAAGAAGTGGGTCAATTACCCAATGGGCCATGGGTAAGTCTGATTTTAAAGTAAATGGGTAAGGTTAAATTAATTGGGTCAGCTACCCAATTAAGATCCAAATACATTAAATCCACCTCATCAAGTGAGGTTTCAAGTGGGTGAGGTGGCATTGCCATGTGGCATGCATGGAAGCCAACTAGGCAAGGGGCCACATCATCAAATTATATGGCTAAGATGGGATCCACGTGTCATGAACATACATGGTCGGCTAAGTCATGGTTGACTTGGTCAACCATGAATGAGTTCAATTGAGTTAAATAATGCTTGAGTTGAATATGAGCTAAGATGGGAAGTTGAGGAGACTTTCATCTCAAAGTGAGTCAAGTGGGAGATGGAGAGTTTTCATCTCATGGAGATAAAACCCAAGGTGAACTCGATGCAAGACCAAGGGTCTCCTTGGTTAAGCCAAGGGACTCCTTGGTTTGGACAAATCATAATGGGGGTGGTTGAAAGGTCTCAGGGTGGTATACAAAGGGACACAACCAAGGGGCTGCTCACACCCCTTGGCCGATTCTCACACTTTGAAACAAGGAATTTTCCTCTCATCTTCTTCTCTATCTCTCTGCCACCTACTTTTGGATACTTAGAGAACTTGCTGAAGAACAAAGAAATGAAAGGAGTAAGGAAGGATTGCTGACCAAAAGAAAAGAAGGAGACGGGAAAATGTATGTTTTAAGTTTAAGAACAATGTATGATTCCTACCTTATTGAGACACTGCGGATTATATATATGAAATGGTTTACAATGCATGATTATGTTTTGGAAATCATGCATCGTATTTTATTACTTATGAAATGGTTTACAAACATGATATGATGTTTTCTATATTGATTTTATATTGATCATATGTGTACATAACCCTATTTGGAATTCCTACTGGGCGCGTTAATTAACGCCCTACTTCTACCCTTTAGATGATGGAACAGGGAATGAAAAGGACTTTGGACGTGAAGAGAGTCAAGTATAGGAGCTTGGACAGATTTATGTTTATTTTACTTAGCTTGATTTTGGAATGATGTATTGAGATAACTGATATTTTGGGATTGTAATAACGTAGATTTATTTTGCTATGGTTTGATGATATTTTGGATATTTAAGTTTCAGTTAGTTAAATGGTGATTGGCTTAATTGCTCATTAATGTCATGGATATGGATAGTATTTTGTTCATATAATAATTCTGCATTTAATTGTTAAGCGTGTGAACTGTTTTAGTGGACTTAGTCCATGCACACGTAAAGGTGGCCAGTTAAGGATCGATGTTTGGAAACTTGGACTTAGCTCGTGTCGTGACATTTCCCCGCTCTATCTCACTCTCTATTTATATATAAAAAAAATATACTCTGATTTTTTACGAGTGAAAAAGGGCGGGACGTTACAGAAAGAATAATAACCTCATGCCATGGAATCGGATTGCTTTCAGTGTGTGCGAAGATGCTACCAATGCCAGATTCATGGAAATATTATCCACGCACCAGCCTCTTTATTTGGAAATTCTTCTCCGTAGCCATGGCCTTCACCACTACACCAAAAGGGCGAGGAATAGGAGCCTCTGGAGCTCGATGCACCTCCTGAAACTGCAAGACTGGTGCATCTGACTCGGGCGATGACTCAGGAGATGTACGAGGACGTATGAAACGTCTCGCTGTCACCTCTGCAAAAGGCAAAAAAAAAAAAAAAAGTCTAAAATGGAAAATCAAAGGAAAACAGAAGGGCGCTTAAACAAGTAGAAATCCTTCTCCTCGACTTCCGAACAGGAGGTACTACACTCTCATTAGCATCCATCGAAGCCTCAACTGGAACCTCCGGTACAGCTGGTGCTTCCGATGCTGGATCTCTCTTCTCCTCAACAGCTGGAGCTCTCTCTTCCACAACAAAAGCTGCAAAAACAAGACAGAAAAAGTCATAAGAAAATCGTGCTGCATTAAAAGACATGAGACAAAAAAGTTCAACCATGAATCAACTTGCCCCTCTCTTTCGATCAAAGGGGAAAACGAGTGCTCTGAAGTGCCCTGAACCTCTTTTGCTCACTCACAACGAAGAGTCATTGATCAGATTCGTGGGCCTTCTTAGGAGGAAGCACTTATGCTACTTGAACTCATGCCTTATCGAGCATCTTATCCCATTCATTTTGAAACTAGTTTATTCTTCAGCAGCAAATGCTAGTCAAAATAAGAGTTTCAAAGAAGCTGATTCAGTCAAACAAAACTTCTATTGTAGAATTGAAACTATACTTGAAGCTAGTAGTGTAAAGTGGTAAGTATAAACAACCTTAGTCAACTAATGCAGTTCACCTGCCACTCTCGAGGGAGCAAACTTCTCCTCGTTCTCTCACTTCTTCAGGAGCTTCTTCAGCAAGGGTGGGAAAAGGAGATAACCATCTATCTTTTCATTAGGGTTTAGAGCCTGGTCGAACAACAATAACTCACGATGAGCCTTCCGAGGTCTGTTGGAGCATTTGTTTCTGTGCCGGGATCGAGACGGATCAACTATCCTCCCTATGAATATTCGTCTATCCAAGTATTTGCCAAATTCGTAAGGCGGTCATCATGAATTCATGGAAATGGCAAAATAAGTAGTTGAAAGAGACAAGTGGGTTGCTTCGCATGGTAAAGAATGGGCAATTACTATATTAGTAAATGTTGATGAGGGTATAAGACAACAATAACAAATGTCGGATAGAATGATTTATGAGGAACTGGGGCTCATCCCACATGTGTATATGTTCATTGCTGAGTGGCCAAAACCCGAACAAGATTTCATTCGATCGGGATGGATTGTGGAAGGAATAACGAGTTGCTAGTCGGCGAGGTATGGGAGGTAGCGACTAGGAACCACTGTGAAGCCAGACGAGTTGCGGAAAGCACTGGGATGTAGTAACCATTACATCGTTTTTGAGATGTTTCATGCCTATTAAAAAGTGTATTTCCCCTCCTGAAAAAAAAACTGTCATGATTGTTCGTGAAATCACGGATCATTGTATATAAAGTTCTTTCTTTCGTTATGTTCTCAGTTAGAGCCCATTGAGGTCGGTGCAACGCCTAGTTTGAATAGGAATTTGCCATTGACTTCACATCTTGTCGATTTTCCTTTTCCACAGATCCCAATTATCTCCTAGGGCTCGGATTCGCCCCGATCAGCATGAAACTTGACTACATGGATTCGGTTCGGCCGCAGGAAGGAAGCCACGACCACCTCATGAAGTGACGTACGACGTAGTGCAGTCGTCGATGACCCTTTAGGGAAACAGATGTGATCCATGGTTCTCCAGTCCTTGATAGGTTTGGTCAGACTCAACCCAAAAAAGTGTGTATTTGAGTTGTTGTTTAGCTCTATAGTCTAACGAAGGAGTATAGAGGTAGATCCAGATCAAGTCAAAGCTATTTCAAATTTTTGTGATTCTTTGCTATTAAGAAAGAAGTCTTCAAGGCCTCCCTCACCTCTCGATCCTTACCCATCTTTCTCCATGAAGTGTGGCCAATATAGTTGAACAATCATCAAGCTCAGTACGATTAGCATAAGTATGACTACAGGTTTGGTCAGTAGCCCATGGTTGGTTCTGAGCTATGGGCATAACTGGCTTAGGCATAACTTTCGCTTGACATCTATGCCAGAGCGAGGACTTCATTGCATTGATTGAGTGAAAGGGGTGAAAGGCGAGCACTTTCCAGTCCTAAATGCACCGAATCCCTGAACAGCAAGCGCGCTACTAAAGTAGAGTTGGTGGCGCACATGGTATCAGGGAAGAATGGGGATTCATTTTTTCTTGACCAAGAAATTGACTTTCTTCAAATTGAGGCTTTCGACCTTAGGTCTCTTTTTAGTTACTTATTTTGATTTTTCAACGTTATTGTATTAATAACTAAAAAAGGGCGAAGCGAAGTATACACGAAGTGTATATAAGAGGGCTAGCAAAACAAAAAGCTAACCGAATCTACAAAAACAGTAATTTCGTGTTTTTTTTCAATCGTTCCAATCCGAGTTGAAGATGTCATAGGTCATTCCTTTGAAGTCTTTTAGGATGGATGACCAATGGAACAACAACCAACAATTATGGTTCTCCACCACTTCCTCTCAAGCAAGAAGGGGAAAGTGTTTTCCTCCCCTCACTTTCAGTTCCTCAGGAATGGGTTGGTCAATAAGAAATTCCCTTTACAACTCGAGTTCTTGAAGATCCTTCTTTGTTAGAGAATGATGCCCTTCCTTGCTTATGCCGGTTCTCCTAGGGAAAACCAAAGCTAATACAAGAGGGACAGGAGAGGAGCTTCCATTTTCAAAGAGAAATGAGTTCAGGCCTGATGCATCCTCAAATAAGTAACGGCTAATTGCTGAAGGAGGAGAGTCATAAAGCGGAGAATCTTTAAGAGAAATTCTTTCATTTGCAAACCAGTCAGTTGCCTTGTCTTAAAATGTTAAAGATTCGCCAAGTCCTAATACATTGAGCAGATTTGATGTTGGAGAGGATAGTGTCGACAACCCATGAGTGAGAAACACGACCTTGAAGAACCTGAACTGCGTGAATATTTTTGTTCTCTATCCAACAAGGGAAGGATATTAGATCGTCTGAGCTAGCAAGAGAGACTTCATGAAGGATGGCTATGAGTTTCGCTACTGTATTAGAGGCATTTCTAGCATTGTAACTATAGTCGATAATGAAGACGCCTGTTGGTTGAATTTCTGATTAGACCACCTGCTGTCGCTGTCTTAGGATTGGTGCGCGATGCACCATCAGGATGAAGTTTAAGCCATCCACGAGGAGGTTTTCACCAAAATTCAGATCGCTCGAAGCTTTGGGGAGATTTCAATGATCTTAAGTATTGCAGACAATCGAATATCCTCCGCCTCCTTTATCTAGCTAAGTCCACAAGCCGATGGAGTAATTTTGATAGAATGATGGATATGGATGGATGAGAGTTGTCGAACATATCTGAATTTCTTGCTGACCAGATCTCCCAACAGACACAGAATAAAAAGGAGTGGATAAATGCTCTTCCTTTGGATGAAATGTTGATGCATTTTCCAAATTTCAAAAGAGCATTTTTGAAGGTCCCATCTAGAGGGCGAGGAGCAAACAACCATGCTTGAATTTTGGACAAAACTTTATTAGAAAGAGGGCAGGAAAATAGCACATGATCAGTTGACTCTTCATGTTACAAATAGAGATAGCAACACGAGGGAAAGGAAAAACTTCTATTTTTCGATCATCTTTAGGGGTTCTATTGTGCAAAGCCTTCCAACTAAAGAAAGCTATGTTTGAAGGGAGGATGGGATTCCACAATCATTTGCTCCAGGTAGTCCGTGGATTAGTTAATCCTAAGCAAGACTATGTTAGTTAATCATTGGGACTATTCTCCCCTACCAGACGGTCTTTCCCAGAATCATGGGCAGAAACATGATTGACTATGGGATCTTCAAAAGAAGGTTTCTTGAAATCAGGAACTTGCCCTGATCTGCCATTAGTTTTGATATTCTAGAAAAGACATTGGTGGTTTGATCCTGTAACGACCTGTCCCGCTACGGGCACGTTAAAACTGATCCAAACTCCTAAAACAAATCCAATACAATTTCAGATACTTTTTTTTTTGAGACACCGCTCCTGCAACCCACACTAACCATAACAATCCACCAGTAAACCAAAAATCGTAAGCATCAATCATGATTACAGATTATAGCATCATTCCATTATTACATTCATCCAACTTAATGAAATGTACACATAATTCAAATACATCAGAAAGTCCTCAATTACAAGATGGGACCCTTACAAATTACAAAACTGCAACTCTACGCCCAGTGAGGGTAAGGGGGTGAGCTCTACATGCCCAGTGAGGGTAACACATGCATCATAAGTCATCAAGCATACACTGCACATAATCATATGGACACATCACTGTCTAGGATATCTACATGCCTGACCATACAAACGTGTGCCCTACCCCTAGCACATGGGTCCACGTCAGCCGGACCTCTAGGACATCCTCTAACCAACCCAATGCAACTCCCTTATGTGCCCAACCGCAACAGTCCACCCATCCACGGGTACGCAGATTGATCCTCAGTTAGACCGAGGTCTCTAGTCCTCAACTAGACCTATGACCCTCTCCTGACAACCCGCACACATACCACGACCAGCCCAAGAGTCGGACGCACTAGAGTCCCAAACTGATTACCACAAGGGAGTAACCACCTCAACAGTCCTCAACGAACTGCCAACCAGGCTCATCTATGGTCTCATCAACCAAGCACCAGAGTCTCGATAGTCAAACCTATAACCTTGGATCCCATATGTTGGTCTCCACAAGACTAGTGTATCCACCTCTCACAGAATTCTATAAGTCTTCTACCGAGTGAGCTAGCCGAACTCACTCGTTAGGCGCCTATAAATTCCTAGTGAGTCAACACTCACAACACAAGTCTCAACCATGAACCCCAACACCACAACCACGGGTAACACGCTACCACATCGCACCACAGGCTGTCCCCACCATACAGGTGTCCTAGCCTGGAATACCATACCGCAGACTGTACCCACCCTGCAGGTACCATAGCCTAGAACATCTCACCGCATCGTCCCTCGGCCTAGGCGAGCACCTCCTCAGCCTACTCGGTCATCTAGGGATCACAAACCATACCAGCGGGAGCTGTCTCTCACTGCATCGTCTCTCGACCTAGGCGAGCACCTCCTCAGCCTACTCGGTCATCTAGGGATCACAAACCATACCAGCGGAAGCTGTCCCTCACCGTATCGGCCCTCGACCTAGGTGAGCACCTCCTCTCTCATAGGTACGTCCGGGAAATACAAGACGGACCGATCATTTGATCCATGCAAGGGGTTACGACTACCCATTTCCAATCACAAGGGAGTCTGAATCCAACCACGTGTCCACTGCGCGGTCCCACATAACATCCCCACCCTAACTACCTGACAAGCTAGGGGGAGTCTCTAGATCCTGATGTTACCTAGTACCCATGCCCCCACCGACATCCCACATACGTCAGTTGTATGTATGCACAATTAACTCTACACTTACACATGCTATTAACATAGTTTGTCATATAATAATCAGGTATATGCATCATTATTTATCATTGATTGGCATGTTAACATCCAAGCATGTTATAACGTCTAGCAATCCAAACTAATTATCACATGATCATATGGTATATTATCAACAGAATACATTGCACCAAAATCAGACATATACCAACACATATTACATATTCACATGCTGGCATCTTAGCATATTATCAACCAAAATAAACTCCAATCATGTCACCACATAATCAATCAATTATGACCTTAAATAATCAATTCATATATGCCTCTGTGAGCATCAGGATAGGAATACATCCGGATGGGGACCCGCCACATAATAGTATCAACAGTTCCCTTGCCGATTGGCTCGTAATACAGGGACCCCCATTCGCCGCATTCCGTACCCGCACATCTGATATAGTAGTAATATGCATAGATGCATGCTAAAAGCGGTGATGAGTTCCCTCACCTGTGTGTGTCCTTGAAATCCAATGCCAGAAAATGAGTCCGAGGGTTGAAAGGGATCAGTCTGTTGAACCGAGAACACAAGGATAAGTAACCGGGAAAAACGGGTCAAACTAAGTCTGGACTACAAATAGGCCCGAAAGCAAGTCGGGTCCCAACCGGACTGAAGTGGGCCTGAAACTGAAAATTGGGCCTAAACTTGGGCCGAACTCGAAACTGAGCCCAAAACTGGAGACCGGGTTTTAAATTGGATTGGGCCTGAAACTGGTTCGAAACGGGCCGAGCCTGAAATAGGCCAGGCCGAAGGTGGGCTGGGCCTAACCGGGCCAAGGGCTGAAGTGGGCCGGACCCAAACTGGGCCAGGCCTAAGGCTGGGCTGGAACTGGGCCCAACTGGCCGAGTTGGGCCCGGGTCGCCAAGGTCCAAATAGGGATCTAGCTGAGTCAACTTGGTTGTTCAACTGAGTTGACTCAGCAACTCGGTTGAGGAGAAAGAAAAACAGGGAAAACGGGGGAAACGGGGGAAAGAAAGGAAAAGAGGGGAAAAATAGGGAAAAGAAAGAAAAGAGGGAAAACCGAAGAAAATGAAGAGGAAAGAGCAGGAATCGGCGAAAAGAGAGGAGAATTGGAGAGGAGACGAAGGGTTACCTGATTCCGATCGAAGAAGAGAGGTCTGACCGATAGAGGGCTGGGAGGTCCGACGATTTCCGGTGTCCACAGCAGCTGGGGAAGACGGTGGAAGGAGAAAAGAAGAGCAAAGTGTGGCGGCGAGGGAGAGGGTGAGAAAGATGGGGTGCGGCGGCGGCGACGGATCTAGGGTTTTCAGCAAGAGAGAAGAGAAGAGAGGGGAAGGAGAGAAAGAAAGGAGAGGGAGAACAGGTGCTGCGGCGGCACTGTAGCTATGAGCTACAGTGCTGCCGAAAATGAGATTTTAAAGGGAGGGGGTCAGGTTTAGGGTTTTCCTTCTTTTTTTTTTTTCTAAAAAAAATCAAATCTCAAGCTTTTGAAAACAATTTAAAACCCGATATAAATCAAACGACAAACATCGGAGAGAAAACGTGTGATTTTAAAATATTTTTGTTTGACAAAGTACACAAGAATTTGAAATTACCAAAATGCCCCGAGTCTCTGAACTCGGGATCAGGCAAACCAAGGCCCACCGCGGGGCCCACACTCCCCCCACTGCCACCAAAACCTAAAATCCCGAAAAATCGGGTCGGGTTATTACAGATCCCCCCTTAGGTTGGCATTTGGAACTGCATCAGCAATTGATTGGTCTCCTATCCAGTGATTAGTCCAGAGGTTGACAGATCTACCATCCCTTTCCATCCAAAATAAAGAAGATTGAATTGATTGAGGCATAACCAAACCAAATATTTTTTTTGCTATCTACGTTGGCTCCAACTTTGATTGTGTCTGAGGTAGGCGTCTTGCGTAAATAATGCCCAACTCTTTTTGAGGTCATTGCTTGCTTTAACAACTTCAAAACGCACGCACCATTAACATCAACAACCTTTCGGATGCCTAAACCAGCTTCGTCAAGTGATTTACAAACAGAACTCCAATCAACAAGGATATGAGGAAGTGAGAGCTCACTCGACCACCGAAAGAGGAAGTGAAAGATTTCTCACACTTTTTGTGACTTTTGGGCAAAGAGAAGACCATGGAGCTGTAAATTGGGAACAAGAATTTTGCAAGGATCAATCTGCCTCCAGAGGAAAGGAGCTTGGCCTTCCAACCTGCTAACTTACTGTGAATAGATTTGAAAAGGTGTTGGAAGTGGAATCTTCTTGGGCAACCTTGGAAGAGAGGGATTCCAAGGTACAAGATGGGGAAAGATGCTACAAACATATGAATGATGCTGCTGATTTATCTTTACCGAGATAGAAGAACATTCCCAACAATGATTGAGCTTTGAGATCTGTTGATGGGTTGACCAGCAACATGATTCTCATTGTTCAAGAGGTTGTGGAGCGTCCTGATGCCCCCTTATTAGTAGTTGTTTTGTCCAAAAACAATAAAAAGAGAGATTTAATAACTTTTCAGACACGGATTCATCCATGAAGCTTATGTTGACAATGAAGCGGTATTTGCTTTCTTGCTAGCTGAAGCCCAGAAGACACTGCGTACTATGATTCACCAGCAGTACCCAGTTTGGTTGACATGTTGGAACATCATCACCATCGATGATACACCCGACTTCTGTTGTTGTTCGTGTTAGTGACGCCTACTGCAACCATCTCTCCCTCATGAACAATGAAGATTTACAATCAGTAGATATTGACAATCTCGATCTCCAGACGCATCATGCTACCCTAATCGGTGAACTTACTGATGACATCATCAACGATGACGGAGAATGGTGGATGACATATCTCTCGAAGACATGTCTCATCCAGTCAAAAGAGATCTACGGAACAAAAGTCACCGTAGAAAACAAGCCAAGAATGCCAAGCCAATACAGGTGAATTTCCCCTGTAGCATTCCTCAGATATCAGCTATTAGCCTTGGAGACAGATGCCTCACTTGAATCCGAAATGAGAGTAGTTCATCCTGAACTACTTGTGTAAATTGTTTGAAACCCTAGTTCGTTCGATTTTCGGGACGAAAATTTCAAAAGAGGGTAATATTGTAACACCCCAGATTTTCATCACTTATATATATATATATATATATATATATTGGAATGGTTTACTTAAATTGTGATTTAATGGAATTTGAGATATAAATAGTTGAAATAGACCTTAGATGGGTAAGGAGTTGGGTCAATTACCCAATGGATCATGGGTAATTTTGATTTTAAATAAATTAGGTAAGTCTAATTAAATGGGTCAATTATCCAATTGGGACCTAGTAGGTCATAGTGAACTTAATTTAGGGAAATTGGGTAAGGTCAAAGTAATTGGGTCAGCTACCCAATTAAGATCCAATACATTAAATCCACCTCATCAAGTGAGGTGGCAAGTGGATGATGTGGCATTTGCCATGTGGCATGCATGGGTGCCACATCATCGAGTGACATGGCCAAGGTGGGACCTGAATGCCATGTGGTGCATGGTTGGCCATGTCATGGTTGACTTGGTCAACCATGAGTGAGTTCAATTGAGTTTAAAAGAATTAACATTTCTTGAGTTAGGTGAGTTGAAATGGGAAGTTGAGGAGTCTCCATCTTAAGGTGACTCGATGGGAGTCAAAGGGATGTCTTGGTTTTAGCCAAGGGTCTCCTTGGTTAAACCAAGGGACACATGGTTGGATTTGTAACGCACGCCCCTTTTCACTCGCTTAATTAACCAAAAATCAGAGTCTATTTTCTTTTTTGAAATAAAGAGTGACAAAGGGCGCGGGACGTCACGACGCGAGTTAAGTCCGAACTTCTAAAGCCCTGCCCTTAACTGGCCAACCCTACGTGTGCGTTGAACTAAGTCGACGAGAATGGTTCACACGTAGAAAGTATGCTCGCGGAATTAATCTTAATGCGGAATTAAAATAGAGTCTATCCTACCAATTTTTAGATAGCAAGGAAGTTACATTACTTAAAATACTAAATTACCTCAAAATCATAATGTCCAAAAGTAAAGTCCAAACCATAGCAAGTAATCTAAATTATTACAGTCCGACGAGCTAAGTTACTCAAATTACATTTCCAAAATAAACTTAAATAAATTAACTAGCCCGCTCCTCCAAGCTCCTATGCTTGGCTCCCGTCGCGCCCTTCATTTCCGCCATCCCTTGCGTCATCAGCTAAGGTGGAAGTAGGGCATTAGACAACGCGCCCAGTAGGTACTCCGAGTAGGGCTAACATATGGATTAGTGATACAATGCATATAGGGAGTAATATAACAAAACCATGAAATCAATGCCATGCCATGGGTGTCTTATGTCATGAGTCCCACCCATCATCCTTACCATTGTACAATGTCCTTTTTCAATCATACATAATGTCTCCCTTGATGGCAAAGCCTCATCAAGGTATAATAACAAGTACAAATATCCGCCTTGATGGAAAAACCTCATCAAGATAAATCAACACAAGTGTTCCCCTTGATGGCAAAGCCTCATCATGGTATAATAACAAATACAAATATCCCCCTTGATGGAAAAACCATCATCAAGGTATCCCCATGTTTGCTTCTCGGTCGCCCCGACGAAGCATGGACTCCGGTTCCCTTTTTATCCCTCCCATGCCATGCATGAGATGTGAATGCAATATGCCATATAATATATAAATCATAGCCATAAAAAAACCCATCTTAAACATATCATATGGTTACCAAAATAATTCAAGAAACATCCATACACATAATCCATGGCTTACAATAAGGTTGGAATCCTACCAAATACCGACTATTGTTCCTTAGCACTTCCGTCCAAGAATTCGATCACCAACGCGCACCGCTTGCAACGTCCCGATACCTTATTACACATTAACAATTAGACCCATGTTTTAATCATGCTTATGTCCTTAACACATGCCTTAGTGGGGTTCGGCCATACACCATGGCCGAACCTTACTAATTAGGTTTGTGGGTCCCATCTTAATCCATTGATTATCTTAATTTTGTGAGTCTAAAGCCAGCACCCTCGGCTTTATTAATCACACATAAGGTTATTACTTAGAGCCTCTAAGTCCATGATCATCCCCCATGGGGTTCGGCCATGTACCATGGTCGAACCCATGGTTCTTCATTTTGGCCCATATTTACCATTTTGCCACTACTTCTTCCATGATTAATCATTCACTTATCCATGTACATTTTGGTCCATAACTGATCCATAAGTATGGGTCCATTGATGACTCACTAACCATGACATAACAACATTAAAAGTCAGCCACTTAATTAACCTAATCCCCATTCATTTAAACACATGCATAGACCTAACCTTAGCCCATAAAATAGCTTACAAATAGGTCATGGGTTCGGCCATACACCATGGCCGAACCCATGATGTCTTCTCCTCATTTTTCCTTGGGTCTTTTGTTACATTTTAGATCCACCATAAGTCATTCCATGAGGGGGTTTAAATCACACATTTAAACCATCCTTCTTAACCACATTTGAGTCCATTAACTTAGCCATATTCCCCATTTATTTTTCATGATTCCAAAGTACTTAATCCATCAAAATCTCCCCATGGGGTTCGGCCATACACCATGACCGAACCCATGGTCCATGACTCACCTTCATTTGCACATTTAAGACCATCAATGATCATTATTATTTCTCCATGGATTCCCTCATTTAAAATCCCTTTCAAAATCACTAACATTCATTCATTTAAAACCTTTAAAAATTATTAACCACCTTCCATAGCCTCCATTCTTTAAACCCATTAAAATTCCTTAATCACCTTCCATGGGGTTCGGCCATGTAGGCCCATCATTCCTCAAAAATTACATCTCCATGCTTTAATAAACCTTAAATACACAATGTCCTTAATAGTCCTTTATTGTTCTTAACCTATCTCACCCATTAGGGTTTGTCCATTTCTCATCCTTTCCTTGGATGGATTTTAGATCCATGGCCCGTGATATTTTGGCCACCATTTAATCTAAGGAAAATGGATTCCATGATCACCTTTTTAACCCTTAAAAATGTAAACTCTTGTTGAGGATTACTTACCACTCCGGCGGCTCTTCCGACTTCCTTTTTCTCCTCTTGATTTCCTTAGCCTTTCTCCTTCTTCTTCCCCTTGATGTTCGGCCAAGATGTGCTTGATCAAAATGAGATCACCAAGGTTTGGGTTCGGCCAAAATGGAGTGGGTTTGAGAGAGGAAGGGGAGGAGAGGATGGGAAAGATGTCTCAAGCCTTGGTCTTGGAGTAGTGGTCGGCCAAGCCTAGTTTTTTCCTTCTTTTCTTCTAAGTTTCTTCTTAGTCTTGGGAGAGAGAGAGACGGTTTTGGAGAGTGAGAGATGGAGAGATGGAAATGAGATGGGAATGAGATGAGAATGGGGTGGAGGAATGAGATGAAAACCCATCTCATCCCTTTGGTTTGCTTGGGTCACACTCCTCCATCATTTCCATTCACCAACAAAGTATGGGCTCACATGCCTTAGTGGTGGTGGTTGGGATGAAACCACCACCATGCCAACGGTTTTGGGGTCTTTAGATGGGTGGTTTGGTCTTCCCATCAAGTCCATTGACCAATATCATGGAGAGGGGTATGGGTTCTCATGCCTTTGGTGGTGGTGGTTGGTGGGATGAAACCACAACCCTTGGCCAACGGTTTTGGTTGTGTTTGTCCAAGTGGTTTGGGTGGTTTCAATGAGATGAAACCACTCATTGACTTACCCCTTTGACTCCTCATTTGATCCATTTGACTATCCTAAGTATTTAATTAATTCATTTGATTAATTTGATACTTTAATTTAGGTCCCTTAATTACATCATTTAATTCCATCTAATTTCCTTAATTCTCCTCCATGAATCCACCCATGGTTGACCAAGTTAGCCATTGTTTTTACCCCACCAATTCTTAGCCTACCCGCCACCTCACTTGATGAGGTGGAGGTGGGTCCCACTCGGTCATGTCCCTTGGTCTAATCAAGATTAAACTTAGATGATTCACATTAATTAAATCAACTTCATTCACTTGGATCCTCCTTAATTCCCTTTGACTTATCCATGGTTGACCAAGTCAACCATGATGGTCAGCCCCACCTAAGTCTTGGTCCACAAGCCACCTCACTTGATGAGGTGGAGGTGGGCCCCACTTGGTTATGCCATCTTGATTCATTCATAACTAACTTAGGTGATTTAATTAATTCCATTTCAATCCATTCCAACTAATTGGATCACCATTGGGCCCATGGCCCAATTAAATTCTCCTCCTACCCATTTACCTTAGAGCTTAAATCATCTTGACCCATTGGGTCCCAAATGGGTATTGGGCCCAATTGACCATCCTTGGCCCAATTAATCATCATTGACCGAATTAAGTGAACTCATTCCAATCCATGGCCCATTGGACCATACTTGGGCCATTGTCCAAATTTTTATCCATTTAACATCTACTCCATCTAAATTCCCAATTTCCATCATTAAAATGAATAATAACTAACATATATATCGATTTAAAAATCAGGGCTATTACAAGATTAAACATAATGAGAGTAGATGAGGAGTCTAAGGCTGCATACAAAGCACATCAGCCAAAGAGGCTGCTCACCTTCCTTGGCCGAACTCATCTCTTGCACATAAGAGATTTTTCTCTCCTCTCTCTTCCATTTCCATCTCTATACTCGGTGAATTAGTGAAGAACAAAGGAAGAAGAAGGATTAAGGGAGGAAAGACAGAACAAAAGAAAGAAGGAGATGGGGAAAGAAGGTATGTACAAGTTTAACAATAAGGAATTAAGACTAAGGGAAACTATAGATTTGGCCATGGTGTGGCCGAACCTATGGGTTCGATATTTGGTTAAAAGGGCTAGCAAAACTGTTATAAGGCTATAGAGCTAGAAATCCATTCAAGGATTGGTAATGGGATTGAAACAAACAATCAAATGAGTGGATCCAAAACCATGTTGTAATAGCACAAATGTTGGAATGATTATGAAAAAATCTTAGCCTTGGGTAGTGGGTGTAGTAAGTACACCAAGACATATATGAACGATAATATATATGTTTAAAAATAATAAGGAATGGATTTTGTAAGCAAGGGTCTAGCCAAATAAGCAAACAAAAGAGACTGACAAACAGTCAGTCGACTGAACTGGTGTTGGCTGGAACAGAAAAGAGTTTCTGGGAGTTTTAGCCGATTGAATCTTGTGATTCAGTCGACTGAAGGTATGCTTATCGAACACATAAAAGGGTTGGCTGATAATGTAACGCCCCGCTCTTTTCACTCGTTTTCCGAAAATCAGAGTCTATTTTTTTTCTCAAAGAGTGATAGAGAGCGGGACGTTATGACACGAGCTAAGTCCGAGCTTCCAAAGCCCGACCCTTAACTGGCCAATCATACGTGTGCATGACCAAGTCTACAACAATGGTTCACACGTACTCAAGTTAAACATGCAGGAATAAATCATGCGGAATAATAATAGAATAACAATTCTATTCCATTTTTAGATAGCAAAGTAGTCCAACACTTAACCATAATTATCTTAAGTTAAATTATCCAATATCAACCATCCAAACCATAGCAAATATATATAAGTTATTACAAATCCTGAATGCTAGCTATTCAAATACACATTCCATGAATAACTTTAACAAAATGCAACTTAATCATCCAAGCTCCTAAGCTTGGCTCTGATCACGTCCTCGTTCAGTCCATTCCCTGTATCATCAACTAGGGTAGAAATAGGGCGTTAGACAACGCGCCCAGTAGGTATTCCAATTAGGGTTAACACATGGGTTAGTACCAAAAATCCAGATATAATATATCATACCATACTTATAAAGCATCGTATCCAAAACAATGTATGATACTAGAGATCCAATCATACAGATGAAAACCAGAAATCTTGCATGATAATAAAGATCATAATCATGCCGATTCAATGCCATGCCATGCTATCATATGCAATGAGTCCCACCCATCACAAACACATGTATCCTCTTGACGGAATTCTCCTCATCAAGGTATCCCCCACGGTTGCTTTACGGACGCCCCGACGGAGTGTGGATCTCCGGTTACCTCTTGATGGATAATGCACATCAAGGTACCCCCTTACGACTTACGGACGCCCCGATGGAGCGTGGGTCTCCGGTTACCTCTTGATGGATAATGCACATCAAGGTACCCTCTCACGATTTACAGATGCCCAGACGGAGCGTGGGTCTCCGGTTACATATCATCCCTCCCATGCCATGCATGAGATGCAAATGCCAACATGCTATGGAATATTACAAAACATACCATGAAAATCCCATAATTGCAACATATTGTTTGATACCAAAATAACTTATCAAACATGAAATAAAATCATCATAAGTACATAATATATATCCATGGTTTCAATGATGTAGAAATCCTACCAATGACCACTAAAGTGTCATTCCGTTTTCGTTCGGAAACCACTCACGTTCGTGCACTGCTTGCTGAGGTCCCGTTACCTTATAACATGCCAGCCAATCAATCCCATGTCCCATTTGATTTATAATAATGTCCAAATCCATAAATAATCCTTTGTGGGGTTCGGCCATACACCATGGCCGAACCTCACTCATTTGATTTTTGTCCCTCCTTTGATTTATTAATCAATCACCACTAAGTTAATTATTTAAAACCATAGTCGACAAGATATACTTTTGTGGGGTTCGGCCATACAACATGGCCGAACCTCACCTACTTGAATTTGGTCTCTCTTTTGATTTAACCAAACACATCCAAGTAAACCATTTTAAAAACCCTAAATCTACAAAGTACATTCCCCATGGGATTCGGCCATACACCATGGCTGAACCCATGGTCCTTCATTTCCATGATTTAATCATACCTTTAAGTCCTTTATACCAACTCATATTCAAAAACACAATCCATGGGGTTCGGCCATACACCATGGTCGAACCCATGGTCTTTTAATTCCACCCCTTTAGCCATCATTTCTTTCCTTAGGTAATCACTTTTACTTACCCATAGTTATGTCTATAACATAAATCCATGACTAAACCTTTTCATTCATTTGAACATGCCTAAGTCCATGAATGACCCAATTAACATGATTCATAAATCTAATCACTCATACAATAATTATTTAACATCCTAAGTCCACCAAACATTCCTCATAGGGTTCGGCCATACACCGTGGCCGAACCCATTATGTCTCATTTACATATTCTCTATTAAATCCTTTACCATATTTAAGTCCATCAACAAGTCCCTCCATGGGGGATTATTCATTTTAAACCTTTTAAAAACATCAACAACCTTCCATTTAAACATATCATATATCCCTTAATTTTTCTTCCATGGGGTTCGACCATACACCATGGCCGAACCCTATGGTTCCTTATTTCCTCTTTTAACTCCAATCGTCATGATCATAACCTTTGATGGTTCTCATACATTTAAACCCTTTAAAACCTTTTTTTTTAAATCATACGCATATGTCTATGATTTTCATCTTTCCAAAACCATTAAAAATAACTAATTCCCTCTATGGTTTTCATCCTTCAAAAACCATTTACAATTACCAATAAACTCCCATGGGGTTCGGCCATACAACATGGCCGAACCCTATGGTTCATTAATTCCTTTTTAAATCACATAACCAAAACTTATATCCTGTGACTGGGGTTCGGCCATGGTGTATGGCCGAACCTCATCCACCCCTTTTTGTCCTTGGTGGTCCATGCGTATTAACCTTAGGGTTTGGCCGTGCAAGGCCAGTCCATAATCCATAATCATAATCCTTATAGGGTCTATGCAAGAAGTCCTTTACCATAATAAGACTAGGGTTCGGCCATGAAATGGCCAAACCACTTTCCTTGACCATCTTACTTAATCAAAATTTTATCAAATACTTACCGGTTCCACGACTCCTCCGATTTCTTTCGCTCCGACTTGTTCTTCCGATCCTTTCTTCCTTAGCCTCTTCTTCCTTCCTTTTTAATCCTTTGGCCGAGAGTGAGAGCTTGAAAGAGAGAGTTCGTCCTTGAGTGATAGGGAAAGAACCTTGTGATGAAGCTCTAAGTCTTTTTCTCCTTTGTCCAAGAGAGTGATCAGCCTTGAGAGAGGGAGGGAGTGAGATGAAGACCAACACTTGTTTTGTTCAAAATGAGGGTGGTCGGCCAAGGGTGGTGCCTTTTAGTAAAGCCCTTTTGTAACTCCCATAACTTATCACCTTCTCATTGATACTTACATTGGGGGTTTCATCCTTGAGATGAAACTCCCAACCGTTTGCCCCTTGGTTACCTTGTGTAACAACAAAACCGTCCCCTCCCATTAGTGACCCATTTGGGGGTTTCATCCATGAGATGAAACTCCCATGATTCCAATGTGTGCTATGGGTTTGAATTGTGTAACCCCCAAAACCCTTTCATCTCCTCATCAATAAGCCTTTGGGGGTTTCATCCATGAGATGAAACACCCATGTCTCCAACTGTGTACCCTTGGTTGACTTGTGTAACAACACAAAACCACCATCTTCTCATTCATTATCCATTTGGGAGTTTCATCCATGAGATGAAACTCCAAGGCTCCAACGGTATGCCTCTGTTTGAAATGTGTAACCGCCCACCTCCCATTGATTCTCCATTTGGGAGTTTCATCCATGAGATGAAACTCCAAGGCTCCAACGTGTACCCTTGGTTTGAATTTGAAATAAGAAAACTCCTCATCTCTCCATTAATGATCTAAGTGGGGGTTTCATCCATGAGATGAAACTCCCTCACTTCCAACGTGTAACTCCCAACTTGGGTCTCATGAGATGTATCTCTCCACCTTCCCACTCCACACACTTGAAATTAAAGTTCCATTAGCTTCCATTCAACTCAACCTTTTAACTCAACTCACTTCTTTAATTCAACTCTTTTAACTCAACTCACCTCTTTAATCCAACTCATTTAACTCACTTAAAAATCAATTCAATCACTTGATTCCATTCGAACTTAATTCAGCCCCAATTTAGTAAGCTTGAACTCACTTGGTGGTCAACCAAGTCAACCACGACCCATTGGGTCCCAATTGGCATTTTGACGCAATTAAATAAGTCTTACCCATTTATTTCAAGTGAACTTTATCAATGATCCGTTGGGTCTTTATTGACTAATTGACCCAACACCTTACCCATCTAAGGTCCATATCCATTAATTCATAAATTAAATGGATAATTTCCATATATAGCCATAGCTTCAAAATCCGAGATGTTACAGATAATTCAGCCGACTGAATCTTTGATTCAGTCAACTGAATGTGAACTGACCAAAGACACAAATAATCTGATCCAAAGTCAGCCAATTGAATATGTGATTCAGTTGACTGAAAAGACGTTGACCGAGAACACAGAAGGGTTTGACCTAAAGTTAGCAGACTGAAAGGTTACGAGTCAAGCGTAAACAGTACAGAATTGGGTTTCAGCAGACTGAATATTGTATTCAATCGACTGAACATCTGCGGGTAAGGCAGGGAATAGTTATTGGGCCGGATTCAGTCGACTAAATCCCTTATTCAGTTGACTGAATTGAAAAGTTTAAATTTTAAATAATTTCCAGATGTTTCAGTCTATCTGGAAGGATGTAAGGGATGATTAAAATTAAATGGATAATCAAATTGATTTATGTATGCGATTGAATTTAATAAGGAAAGAAGATTCGTAAAGGGTTTGTGATTCGTTTCGACGTGATCGTTGAACGTTATCATCACAAAACAGCAAGAACAGTAACGTTGATAGGATTCCTACATTATTGAGACACTGTGGATTATATATGTTACTGGTTTTTATTTCCAAACATGATGATTTACTTTGGTTAATCAAATAGTATAAGTTTTATGAACTGATTTTCAATGATAACATGTGATTTGAAATGAAATGGCATATTTGCATACATTATTTCATGCATGATATGGGAGGGAATACATGGGACAGCAAGCCAAGTTATGAGTTGTCCGGACATGACTTGGGGCTTGAGACTAGCTTGTATGAAGCTTTGTGAACTATTGATATTTTAGCCTAATCCGAGATTGCTAGAAATGGGTACAGCGTAGTCTGGGCCAAAGAGCTCCTAGGTATATAGTCCCGAAACCCTGCTCAGAGGGAGGAATCCACACTCCATTGGTAATTCCGATTAACATATGTGCGAAGGTATAACAGTGACCTGGTTTGCCGTCACAAAACACTGCGGACGTAATTGGCCAAGGGAACACCTTGATATGGTAATTTACTAAAGAAACTATTTATATGTGATTGATTGGATATGGAAGTGGGTGAGTGATCATTGGCATTGACACCCATGGCATGATGCATAAGTAAATATGATGATGTTTTGGATATCATGCATTGTATTTTATTACTTATGAAATGGTTTACAAACATGATATGATGTTTTCTATCTTAATTTTATATTGATCCTATGTGTACATAACCCTACTTTGAATTCCTACTGGGCGTGTTGACTAACGCCCTACTTCTACACTATAGATGATGGAATAGGGAATGACAAAGATATGGGAAATGAAGCCCTAAATCCGAAATCCTAAACCCCTAAAACAGCAAAACCCAAACCACAAAACCCTAAAACCACAAAACCCTGAAACCCTAAACCCCTACAACTCTAAAACCCTAAATCCTAAATCCTAAACCCCTTAAACCACAAAACCCTAAACACTAAAACCCTAAAACCCTAAACCCTGAAACCCTAAACCCTAAACCCTAAAACCTTAAACCCCTAAAACCCCAAAATCCTAAACCCTAAACCCTAAACGCCTAAACCCCAAAAACCAAAACCTTAAACCCTAAACCCCTAAAACCCTAAAACCTTCAAACCGTAAACCCAAAAACCCTAAAACCGTAAACCCCGAAACCCTAAACCCTAAACCCTAAACCCTAAACAATAAACTCTAAAACCCTAAACCCAAAACTCTAAAATCCAGAAGTCCTAAAACCCCAAAACCTAAACCCCTAAAACCATGAAACCCTAAACACTAAAACCCAAAAGCTAAAAACCCTAAACCCTAAACCCTAAAACATTTAACCCTAAAACCCTAAAATCCTAAACCCTAAACCCTAAAATCCTAAAACCCTAAACCCTAAGCACTAAACCCTAAAATCCTAAATCCCTAAAACCCTAAACCCTAAACCCAAAAATCCTAAAACCCTACAACCCTAAAACCGTAAACCCTAAAACCTAAACCCTAAACCCGAATCCCTAAACCGTTAAAATCCTAAACCCCTGAAACCCTAGAACCCCAAAACCCTAAACTCTAAAACAGCAAACCCCTAAAACCCTAAAACCCTAAACCCTAAGACCCAACAACCCAAAAACCCTAGAACCCTAAACCCCTAATACCCTAAAACACTAAACCCTAAACCCTAAGCCCTAAACCCTAAAACCGTAAACCCTAAAACCTAAACCCTAAACCCTAACCACTAAACCCCTAAAACCCTAAAACCGTAAACCCAAAACAGTAAACCTTAAGCCCTAAGCTGCTAAAATCCTGAAACCCTAAAACCCTAAAAGCCTAAACGCTAAACCCTAAAACCCTAAAACCCTAAAACCCAAAAACACTAAAGCCTAAAACCCTACCTAAAACCCAAAATCCCTAAACCCTTAACTCTAAACCCCTAAAACCCTAAACCCTAAAACCATAAAATCCTGAACCCTGAACCCTAAAACCCTAAGACATTAAACTCTAAAGCCCTAAACCCAAAAACCCTAAAATCCTGAAGTCCTAAAACCCTAAAACAGTAAAACACTGAAACCCTAAACACTGAAACCCTAAACCCATAAACCTTAAACCCTAAAACCCAACACACTAAAGCCTAACCCTAAACACTTAACCCCTAAAACCCTCAACCCCAAAACCCTAAAACCCTAAACCCCTAATACCCTAAAACACTAAACCCTAAACCCTAAGCCCTAAACCCTAAAACCGTAAACCCTAAAAATAAACCCTAAACCCTAACCACTAAACCCCTAAAACCCTAAAACCGTAAACCCAAAACAGTACACCCTAAGCCCTAAGCCGCTAAAATTCTAAAACCCTAAAAGCCTAAACACTAAACCCTAAAACCCTAAAACCCGAAAACACTAAACCCTAAAACCCTACTTAAAACCCAAAAACCCTTAACCCTAAACCCCTAAAACCCTAAACCCTAAAACCGTAAAATCCTGAACCCTGAACCCTAAAACCCTAAAACATTAAACTCTAAAGCCCTAAACCCTAAAACCCTAAAATCCTGAAGTCTTAAAACACTAAAACTGTAAAACACTGAAACCCTAAACACTAAAACCCTAAAACCATAAACCTTAAACCCTAAAACCCAACACACTAAACCCTAAACCCTAAACCCTTAACCCCTAAAACCCTCAACCCCAAACCCCTAAAACCCTAAACCATAAACCCTAAACCCCTAAAACCCTAAACCCTAAAACAATAAAACCCTTAACCCTAAACCCTAAACCCTAAAACGCTAAACCCTTAACCCTAAAACCCTAAAACATTAAACTCTAAAGCCCTAAACCCTAAAACCCTAAAATCCTGAAGTCCTAAAACACTAAAACAGTAAAACACTGAAACCCTAAACACTAAAACCCTAAAACCATAAACCTTAAACCCTAAAACCCAACACACTAAACCCTAAACCCTAAACCCTTAACCCCTAAAACCCACAACCCCAAAACCCTAAAACCCTAAACCATAAACCCTAAACCCCTAAAACCCTAAACCCTAAAACAACAAAGCCCTTAACCCTAAACCCTAAACCCTAAAATCCAAACCCCTCAAACCCTAAACCCTTAAACCCTAAAACCCTAAAACCTAAACCCCTAAAAACCCTAAACCCCTAAAACTCTAAAACCCTAAAACCCTAAACCCTAAACCTTAAACGGTAAAATCCTAAAATCCAAACCCCTCAAACCCTAAACACTTAAACCCTAAAACCTAAACCCCTAAAAACCCTAAACCCCTAAAACTCTAAAACCATAAAACCCTAAACCCTAAACCTTAAACGGTAAAATCCTAAAACCCTAAAACCCTAAACCCTAAGCCCTAAAACCTACACCCTAAACCCTAAACCCTAAAACCTACACCCTAAACCCTAAACCCTAACCTAAACCCTAAAACCTAAACCCTAAACCCTAAAACCCTAAAACCCTAAAACGATAAACCCTAAAACCCTAAACCCTAAACCCTAAATCCCAAAACCCTTAAAACCCTAAACTCTTAAAACCTTAAAAGCCTAAACCCTAAACCCTAAAACCCTTAAACCCTAAAAACCCTAAGCCCTATCCTAAATCCTAAACCCCTAAAACCAAAAAACCATAAACCCTAAAATCCTTAACCCTAAACCCTAAATCCCAAAACCTAAAACACTAAACTCTTAAAACCTTAAAAGCCTAAAACCCTGACCCCTAAAACCCTAAAACCCTAAACACTGAAACCCAAAAACTCTAAACCCTAAACCCTAAACCCTAAACCCAAAAACCCTAAACCCAAAAACCCTAAATCCTAAACCCTAAACCCTAAAATCCTAAAACCCTAAAACGCCTAAAACTCTAAACCCTTAAACCCTAAAACCCTAAACCCTAACCTTAAAACCCTACAAACCTAAAATCCTAAATCCTAAATCCTAAACCCCTAAACCAAAAAACCCTAGACCCTAAAATCCTCAAACCCCAAAACCCTAAAACCCTAAACCCTAAAAACCCTAGCCCTATCCTAAATCCTAAACACCTAAAACCAAAAAAATCTAAACCCTAAACCCTGAATCCCAAAACCCTTAAAACCCTAAACTCTTAAAACCTTAAAAGCCTAAACCCTGACCCCTAAAACCCTAAAACCTTGAACCCTAAACACTAAAACCCAAATACTCTAAACCCTAAACCCTAAACACTAAAACCCTAAATCCT